>OY282388.1:0-5000 GCA_958295455.1 Coleophora deauratella
TAACCTAACCTAACCTAACCTAACCTAACCTAACCTAACCTAACCTAACCTAACCTAACCTAACCTAACCTAACCTAACCTAACCTAACCTAACCTAACCTAACCTAACCTAACTCTAACCTAACCTAACCTAACCTAACCTAACCTAACCTAACCTAACCTAACCTAACCTAACCTAACCTAACCTAACCTAACCTAACCTAACCTAACCTAACCTAACCTAACCTAACCTAACCTAACCTAACCTAACCTAACCTAACCTAACCTAACCTAACCTAACCTAACCTAACCTAACCTAACCTAACCTAACCTAACCTAACCTAACCTAACCTAACCTAACCTAACCTAACCTAACCTAACCTAACCTAACCTAACCTAACCTAACCTAACCTAACCTAACCTAACCTAACCTAACCTAACCTAACCTAACCTAACCTAACCTAACCTAACCTAACCTAACCTAACCTAACCTAACCTAACCTAACCTAACCTAACCTAACCTAACCTAACCTAACCTAACCTAACCTAACCTAACCTAACCTAACCTAACCTAACCTAACCTAACCTAACCTAACCTAACCTAACCTAACCTAACCTAACCTAACCTAACCTAACCTAACCTAACCTAACCTAACCTAACCTAACCTAACCTAACCTAACCTAACCTAACCTAACCTAACCTAACCTAACCTAACCTAACCTAACCTAACCTAACCTAACCTAACCTAACCTAACCTAACCTAACCTAACCTAACCTAACCTAACCTAACCTAACCTAACCTAACCTAACCTAACCTAACCTAACCTAACCTAACCTAACCTAACCTAACCTAACCTAACCTAACCTAACCTAACCTAACCTAACCTAACCTAACCTAACCTAACCTAACCTAACCTAACCTAACCTAACCTAACCTAACCTAACCTAACCTAACCTAACCTAACCTAACCTAACCTAACCTAACCTAACCTAACCTAACCTAACCTAACCTAACCTAACCTAACCTAACCTAACCTAACCTAACCTAACCTAACCTAACCTAACCTAACCTAACCTAACCTAACCTAACCTAACCTAACCTAACCTAACCTAACCTAACCTAACCTAACCTAACCTAACCTAACCTAACCTAACTTCTAACCTAACCTAACCTAACCTAACCTAACCTAACCTAACCTAACCTAACCTAACCTAACCTAACCTAACCTAACCTAACCTAACCTAACCTAACCTAACCTAACCTAACCTAACCTAACCTAACCTAACCTAACCTAACCTAACCTAACCTAACCTAACCTAACCTAACCTAACCTAACCTAACCTAACCTAACCTAACCTACCTAACCTAACCTAACCTAACCTAACCTAACCTAACCTAACCTAACCTAACCTAACCTAACCTAACCTAACCTAACCTAACCTAACTAACCTAACCTAACCTAACCTAACCTAACCTAACCTAACCTAACCTAACCTAACCTAACCTAACCTAACCTAACCTAACCTAACCTAACCTAACCTAACCTAACCTAACCTAACCTAACCTAACCTAACCTAACCTAACCTAACCTAACCTAACCTAACCTAACCTAACCTAACCTAACCTAACCTAACCTAACCTAACCTAACCTAACCTAACCTAACCTAACCTAACCTAACCTAACCTAACCTAACCTAACCTAACCTAACCTAACCTAACCTAACCTAACCTAACCTAACCTAACCTAACCTAACCTAACCTAACCTAACCTAACCTAACCTAACCTAACCTAACCTAACCTAACCTAACCTAACCTAACCTAACCTAACCTAACCTAACCTAACCTAACCTAACCTAACCTAACCACAACCTAACCTAACCTAACCTAACCTAACCTAACCTAACCTAACCTAACCTAACCTAACCTAACCTAACCTAACCTAACCTAACCTAACCTAACCTAACCTAACCTAACCTAACCTAACCTAACCTAACCTAACCTAACCTAACCTAACCTAACCTAACCTAACCTAACCTAACCTAACCTAACCTAACCTAACCTAACCTAACCTAACCTAACCTAACCTAACCTAACCTAACCTAACCTAACCTAACCTAACCTAACCTAACCTAACCTAACCTAACCTAACCTAACCTAACCTAACCTAACCTAACCTAACCTAACCTAACCTAACCTAACCTAACCTAACCTAACCTAACCTAACCTAACCTAACCTAACCTAACCTAACCTAACCTAACCTAACCTAACCTAACCTAACCTAACCTAACCTAACCTAACCTAACCTAACCTAACCTAACCTAACCTAACCTAACCTAACCTAACCTAACCTAACCTAACCTAACCTAACCTAACCTAACCTAACCTAACCTAACCTAACCTAACCTAACCTAACCTAACCTAACCTAACCTAACCTAACCTAACCTAACCTAACCTAACCTAACCTAACCTAACCTAACCTAACCTAACCTAACCTAACCTAACCTAACCTAACCTAACCTAACCTAACCTAACCTAACCTAACCTAACCTAACCTAACCTAACCTAACCTAACCTAACCTAACCTAACCTAACCTAACCTAACCTAACCTAACCTAACCTAACCTAACCTAACCTAACCTAACCTAACCTAACCTAACCTAACCTAACCTAACCTAACCTAACCTAACCTAACCTAACCTAACCTAACCTAACCTAACCTAACCTAACCTAACCTAACCTAACCTAACCTAACCTAACCTAACCTAACCTAACCTAACCTAACCTAACCTAACCTAACCTAACCTAACCTAACCTAACCTAACCTAACCTAACCTAACCTAACCTAACCTAACCTAACCTAACCTAACCTAACCTAACCTAACCTAACCTAACCTAACCTAACCTAACCTAACCTAACCTAACCTAACCTAACCTAACCTAACCTAACCTAACCTAACCTAACCTAACCTAACCTAACCTAACCTAACCTAACCTAACCTAACCTAACCTAACCTAACCTAACCTAACCTAACCTAACCTAACCTAACCTAACCTAACCTAACCTAACCTAACCTAACCTAACCTAACCTAACCTAACCTAACCTAACCTAACCTAACCTAACCTAACCTAACCTAACCTAACCTAACCTAACCTAACCTAACCTAACCTAACCTAACCTAACCTAACCTAACCTAACCTAACCTAACCTAACCTAACCTAACCTAACCTAACCTAACCTAACCTAACCTAACCTAACCTAACCTAACCTAACCTAACCTAACCTAACCTAACCTAACCTAACCTAACCTAACCTAACCTAACCTAACCTAACCTAACCTAACCTAACCTAACCTAACCTAACCTAACCTAACCTAACCTAACCTAACCTAACCTAACCTAACCTAACCTAACCTAACCTAACCTAACCTAACCTAACCTAACCTAACCTAACCTAACCTAACCTAACCTAACCTAACCTAACCTAACCTAACCTAACCTAACCTAACCTAACCTAACCTAACCTAACCTAACCTAACCTAACCTAACCTAACCTAACCTAACCTAACCTAACCTAACCTAACCTAACCTAACCTAACCTAACCTAACCTAACCTAACCTAACCTAACCTAACCTAACCTAACCTAACCTAACCTAACCTAACCTAACCTAACCTAACCTAACCTAACCTAACCTAACCTAACCTAACCTAACCTAACCTAACCTAACCTAACCTAACCTAACCTAACCTAACCTAACCTAACCTAACCTAACCTAACCTAACCTAACCTAACCTAACCTAACCTAACCTAACCTAACCTAACCTAACCTAACCTAACCTAACCTAACCTAACCTAACCTAACCTAACCTAACCTAACCTAACCTAACCTAACCTAACCTAACCTAACCTAACCTAACCTAACCTAACCTAACCTAACCTAACCTAACCTAACCTAACCTAACCTAACCTAACCTAACCTAACCTAACCTAACCTAACCTAACCTAACCTAACCTAACCTAACCTAACCTAACCTAACCTAACCTAACCTAACCTAACCTAACCTAACCTAACCTAACCTAACCTAACCTAACCTAACCTAACCTAACCTAACCTAACCTAACCTAACCTAACCTAACCTAACCTAACCTAACCTAACCTAACCTAACCTAACCTAACCTAACCTAACCTAACCTAACCTAACCTAACCTAACCTAACCTAACCTAACCTAACCTAACCTAACCTAACCTAACCTAACCTAACCTAACCTAACCTAACCTAACCTAACCTAACCTAACCTAACCTAACCTAACCTAACCTAACCTAACCTAACCTAACCTAACCTAACCTAACCTAACCTAACCTAACCTAACCTAACCTAACCTAACCTAACCTAACCTAACCTAACCTAACCTAACCTAACCTAACCTAACCTAACCTAACCTAACCTAACCTAACCTAACCTAACCTAACCTAACCTAACCTAACCTAACCTAACCTAACCTAACCTAACCTAACCTAACCTAACCTAACCTAACCTAACCTAACCTAACCTAACCTAACCTAACCTAACCTAACCTAACCTAACCTAACCTAACCTAACCTAACCTAACCTAACCTAACCTAACCTAACCTAACCTAACCTAACCTAACCTAACCTAACCTAACCTAACCTAACCTAACCTAACCTAACCTAACCTAACCTAACCTAACCTAACCTAACCTAACCTAACCTAACCTAACCTAACCTAACCTAACCTAACCTAACCTAACCTAACCTAACCTAACCTAACCTAACCTAACCTAACCTAACCTAACCTAACCTAACCTAACCTAACCTAACCTAACCTAACCTAACCTAACCTAACCTAACCTAACCTAACCTAACCTAACCTAACCTAACCTAACCTAACCTAACCTAACCTAACCTAACCTAACCTAACCTAACCTAACCTAACCTAACCTAACCTAACCTAACCTAACCTAACCTAACCTAACCTAACCTAACCTAACCTAA